>CALNHX010002854.1:0-23797 GCA_940337035.1 Agriotes lineatus
CCGTTTCTTGTACTTGGCTACACTCGATCATCGCCAACCACCGTGACGACTTAGGGCTGTAATGTCGCCAACAGCGTCTACCAGTAGAGTCGCCGAAGAATGGCAAAAACAATGGCCGGTATACAGATGAATATCTGGCAATTTCAATAATGTGGTGATTTCTTTACCCACCCCAAATTTATTGATGCCAATTCTTTGAAAGAAATATGTTCTGTTTTGGAATTTATAATGGTGTTTGCACTATATGCAAAGGACATATTAATTGCTTGCATTATAAAAATAGCCAGTTATGGCCAATTTTCTGGTGATTTTTGTTTTTGTATTAGGCACACTGATCATAAAGGTGGATCCAAGATCTTGAATGTCCGTGATCTGCATGGAGTACAATTCAATAGCACGACAAGTAGCCATTATGCCCATTATTAAGGCAATCTAAATTAGGTTTGTTTAGTAAACTATAATAATGTTCAAATAAAAAAAAAACCTTTGTTGCCAGATATTTCTCATCCAGGGCTTCGGTTATGAATTTGTTAAGTTGTTCAGGGGTAAATGTTTTGGCTTTTTTGCGGAATAATTCTCAGATTTCTGTTTGAGGCATGTTTTTAACTTTACAAAAGTTTCTATATTTACTCTGTTATTTATATTGAGTGTATTTCTAAACCTGGAGTAGAATGTCCACAAAGATGAAGCTTTATAGTTATTTGACAACTCGTTAAAATATGCCAGAAGCGCATTTTCTGAAAAAGGATTTTACTTTCGTATAGTGCACAAATCCATAAAATTTTTGTGTGTTATTTCATATTTTTGGTGGGATTTATTAGGCAGCAGACTAGATAACGCTAATTCGGTAGTTATTATGGCAATCTGATTGATAAACAGTAATTGCACAAAAGTAGTTGAATAATGTGCGTAACGTAATAGCAGTGAATACAAAAATTAAGTTTACCTAAATACTTTTGTAGATTATAGCTCACAAATATTTTTGCTCTTCAAAAATATTGAAGAATTCAAATTTTGTCACCCCATCAATTACTACTACATTTGGACCTATGAAATTTCATCCTATCTTAAAAAAATCTTAAGGCTAAATTAAAACTTTGGGAACTCTCAAGGTCAGGTCGTAGGTTCAACTCGGACTAAGACCGAGTTAAGACTGGATGAACACGTCAGTGGAAACTCAAATAGACTCCGTGCACATGAACAGAACAAATAAAGAGCTGCTTTAAACTACTATAATGACCTAGTAAATCAAAGACAGATTGGTAGTTAATGTGATCATGTTTTTAATGATATAATATTTGTGTTTAAAATATTAGTTTTCAAATAACTCCAGTTTTCTTTAAAATGTAATTATCTGTAATCTGCTAATACTACAATTATTACTTCTAATAATACCTACTTGTTCCAGGTATTGCAATGAAGATATAAACAAATCATCTATTAAACAAGACATCGAAACCACTAACAACATTAGTGATTATTCGGAAATCGCTATTAAATGCGAGTTTGAAGTGAAAGACCAAAATGATATGGCTCAAAATTCAACGGCACAGAGTTTGATTACACTAATAAAGCCTCATACTGGCAAAAAGGCATTTTTCTGTTCTGTTTGTGATTATAAAACTGCCAAGAAACAGAATTTAGTCACACACGTGAAATCTCATACAGGCGAGAAGCCGTTCTCTTGTTTTGTTTGTGACTATAAAACTGTCCTGAAACAGAATTTGGTCACACACATGAAAACTCACACAGGCGAAAAGCCGTTCTCTTGTTCTTATTGCGAGTATAAAACTGCTTACAAAAATTGTTTACTTGCTCATATCAAAACTCATACAGGCGAGAAGCTGTTCTCTTGTTCCGTTTGTGAGTATAAAACTGCCCGCAAACAGAATTTAGTCACACATGTGAAATCTCATACAGGCGAGAAGCCGTTCTCTTGTTTTGTGTGTGAGTATAAAACTGCTTACAAACATTGTTTAGTTGCTCATATCAAAACTCATACAGGCGAAAAGCCGTTCTCATGTCCTGTTTGTGACTATAAAACTATCCAGAAACAGTGTTTAGTCACACACATGAAATCTCATACAGGCACGAAGCCGTTCTCTTGTTTTGTTTGTGATTATAAAACTGTCCTGAAACAGAATTTGGTCATACACATGAATTCTCATACAGGCGAAAAACCGTTCTCTTGTTCCGTGTGTGAGTATAAAACTGGCCACAAACAGCATTTAGTCACACACATGAAAACTCACACAGGCGAAAAGCCGTTTTCTTGTTCTGTTTGCGAGTATAAAACTGCCCGCAAACAGAATTTAGTCACACACGTGAAATCTCATACAGGCGAGAAGCCGTTCTCTTGTTTTGTTTGTGATTATAAAACTGTCCTGAAACAGAATTTGGTCACACACATGAATTCTCATACATGCGAAAAACCGTTCTCTTGTTCCGTGTGTGAGTATAAAACTGCCCACAAACAGCATTTAGTCACACACATGAAAACTCACACAGGCGAAAAGCCGTTCTCTTGTTCCGTTTGTGAGTATAAAACTGCCCGCAAACAGAATTTAGTCACACACGTGAAATCTCATACAGGCGAGAAGCCGTTCTCTTGTTCTGTTTGTGAATATAAAACTGCTTACAAAAATTGTTTAGTTGCTCATATCAAAACTCATACAGGCGAAAAGCCGTTTTCTTGTTCTGTTTGCGCGTATAAAACTGCCCGCAAACAGAATTTAGTCACACACATGAAATCTCATACAGGCGAGAAGCCGTTCTCTTGTTTTGTTTGTGATTATAAAACTGTCCTGAAACAGAATTTGGTCACACACATGAATTCTCATACAGGCGAAAAACCGTTCTCTTGTTCCGTGTGTGAGTATAAAACTGCCCACAAACAGCATTTAGTCACACACATGAAAACTCACACAGGCGAAAAGCTGTTCTCTTGTTCCGTTTGTGAGTATAATGCTGCCCGCAAACAGAATTTAGTCACACACGTGAAATCTCATACAGGTGAGAAGCCGTTCTCTTGTTCTGTTTGTGAGTATAAAACTGCCCACAAACAGTGTTTAGTCAGACACATGAAAACTCATACAGGCGAAAAGCCGTTCTCTTGTTCTGTTTGTGAGTATAAAACTGCCCGCAAACAGAATTTAGTCACACACGTGAAATCTCATACAGGCGAGAAGCCGTTCTCTTGTTCTGTTTGTGAGTATAAAACTGCTTACAAAAATTGTTTAGTTGCTCATATCAAAACTCATACAGGCGAAAAGCCGTTCTCATGTTCTGTTTGTAACTATAAAAATATCCAGAAACAGTGTTTAGTCAGACACATGAAAACTCATACAGGCGAGAAGCCGTTCTCTTGTTCTGTTTGCGAGTATAAAACTGGCCAGAAACGGCATTTAGTCACACACATGAGAACTCACACAGGCAAAAAAATTGTTTGAAATATAGAACAGCAGTAAAATTTAATTTAGTTAAACATAGGGAGATATTTCGGCGACGTTGACTCACTGTGTCTTAGGCCATATTCCTACGTGTGGAATGGAGTGCCCTGGACTTTACTTTTACACATATGAAATTTCATACAAGCAATAGATATACCTCTGTTAAGGTGGGACGCACATTATTGCCGAACGCACTTCATTTATAATAGTTGTGATGTTGGTATTCATAGATAAATTAGAAATGTCATTGAGATGTAACCTCAGTTTCTTGTTTGTAATAAACATTAATAATTCTACTTAAGCAGTGTTTTATTAAAAACGTTAAGCACTTTACATGGTGCTTACGGCGCCACCGCAATTTACCAACCTTGGATGAAATTGCCTGGCTACTGCCAAGGCAATTGGGTATCATACAAAATCTTTTGGATTTCAATTGCTGGTTTCTAAAGCCAACCTTCCCTTACAATGTGGTTTACAAATATTTTCACACAAGAAAAGATAAAGTGGCACTTGGGGAGTGCGTACTTTATGATCTCAGCAAATTATTCAATAAAACACCAAAGGTTATTTAACAAACGTACTTTATTCTACTTTCAAATCATTAGGGTTATAGGCAGAAACAAACAATACTAACTACGGTATGAACACACAAATGTAACTAGAAGCGAGGATTTACTTTTTTGCAAAAAAAATCAGAAAAAACTAAAGGTGCGGATCTGTTTTAAGTTACTGATAATTAGTAAACACTGGCGATGGCAGGAAAATACAAAGGAAACACTTATATGCAAAAAGGTGCAAATGCCACTTGGTAACACTACATAATACACAGAGAATTATTCGCTTCGAAGGCAATCAGCCTAGGACTTGATTTGGTATTATCCATTGCAATTTCTACTGTAAATTATATAAAAACAAGGCATGTAAGGGCAAAACTATTTTCTTGAATGTGCGATGATATGAGCGCTAACTATACAGCACTACTGTTTTATTACGAATCTTGGTGGTTATCACGTGGAAAAGTTGAGCTTATTAGGAAATTTATGCGTTTTTGAAGGAAGAAAATCACCCAGATGCCGAGAATTTTGTTGACATGCTGTTCATAATGAAACTGGCTTATTTGACTGACATTTTTGAAAAATTAAATATTTTAAATACCCCTGTGCAAGGAACTAATACTCGTATATTACAACTAGCAGCTAAAATTAACAGCTTTTTGCGAAAATTGGACCTTTGGTCAAACAAGATAAACAGTGAAGACACAGAAAAGTTTATTGATTTTAAACTCGCATATGTTCTTCTTTGTTGTGTACCGTAACACTGCTGAGCACTAAAGATATTTAGAATTTGTGATTTCGGATGACAAATCCAGTTCAACAGTTTCTTGTACCTTGTTTACCACATCTTCTAATTGTTTTTCCAATCGATCAGGCTGTAATGCAACATGCAAGCGCATGCATTAATAATTTTTAATTTTTTTAATTCAGTTAGTAAACGAATTATATTGCAAGAACAATCGTGTGAATGGTTGGTGGGGGTTGACATAGTAACAGGTTACTAAGAGTGATAAAAAAATTACAAAATAATATGAATTTCAGAATTGTAAAAAAGATACGCTGAAGGTTGAATTGTATTCAGTTGTATATTTATAATAATTTTTATATTAAACGTAGTGGTAAAATAAATTTCCCTAAGTTAATGGTTGAAAAGTAACCTTTCAATTAGGTTTATCTATTGTGAATACAATAGATCTGAAAATCATTTAACGTAGCTTCAGTGCGTGAGTGATTGTGTCTTGTGCCAAGGAATTGGTTTTCTAATTAAAAAATAGAGATACGCTATAGTAATTGGCAACAAGGACGGTACTTGCATAGCGTTATACATATATGTGTATACTATATTTATATTTAAGACTGAAATCTGGAATGTTGCTTTTTTAGAAATTTTCTCGATTTTATGTTACAACTTCACTCGCCTAAAAGACTAAGAAATGATTGTAATCATAAAAAGTCACCTGCCGCGATGTCGTTATATCTACATGTTCCAGGATCCCTAGATGACGAAAAACATTTTGTTTTTCAAATCCGTGCCTTTAGCCTCAGAAGCTATTTGTTGAAAAAAGTCGATATCATGCATACGGATTATTTCTACCTGGCACTAGGGTTTAAAAGTACCGAAACCAAAGCGTTTTCGGGACTTACGAACTAAATTTCAAGTTCTGGGACTAGTCCCAAAGATCCCGAAAATGGTTTCGAAGAAGAAATAGTGTTCAGCTGGAAAACAAATTCCAAAGAAAAACAAGTGTTTTACGTTAAATAAGGAATTTTTTATTTAAATATTGGTAGTATCAATTTACCACTGGTATTTAAATACATATTGGTAATATACTATAGTATATAGTAAACAAGTGTAAATAACTAAGAAATATACTATTTTGACATAAAATAGGATCTTAGAGTTTCAAGGGCATTTAAGGACCCATTCTCTAATTTCGAACGAATTTTCGTAGAAAAAGTTCCTGCCACTGAAAACGCTCTTTCGGATTCCATGCTGGTAGACAATGCCTCTCTGGTCTACGTAAAATGCAAATAATGCAGATTGTGCACGAGGCATAAGTAATATGCCGGTGAATACCCCTCCTAATTCTCTGCTATCGTATACTCGTACACATGTTGACATGATCCCGGGACTTTGCCTGTAGTGGCTGTACTCCCACGACTCGATTTTATTTGTAGAATCCCGAAAAGGTCCCGGTACTGAAAACCCTACCTGACACGAAAGCGAATAAATAGTATGATCAAAAATTAATTTCATCTAGTACGGCTATGGAATAGTCCTTAATTTATCACTGCAACTACAAGACACTTAAAAATCAAATGTCAACTTTGACATTTAAATGTAAACGTAGTTACATTCATAAATTAGGAACTATTCCATAGCCATACTAGATGAAATTAATATTTGATCATACTTTACTTTCGGACAAATACAAATAGAACAGGGTAAGTTCCCTAAAAAAATAAGATTTTGTTTGCTTTTGCTTTAACTGAGGAATAAATAAAAGTAATAATTTGCACATAGCTCAAGCTTTACCCTTGACGAAAATGGGACCCAGCAGATATAGGGTAAATGGTGTAAAAGAGAAAAATGGGCAACAATAAGCGTGTTGTATATAATCCAGCCGCATGTTGCAGATGCGAGACATTCCTTCGTGGCAGAACGGGACCAAAGGGTGGGTTGTGCGCTGGTGTAATGCCCAAGTGTTTCCTCTTATTGTTTCAGTATTATTAGGTATGTTAAAGTTATTAACGTCATTAGGCCAATATATAGAGGAAATAACTCGTTCTGTTGAATTTTATATTCTGATGCGATAGTCGAGGTTTATAATAACCAAGTCCGTTATTTGTATATCGGCCGTGTGTCGTTCAATGTTTTTCATTATACCAATTTATACATTTTAAGAATAACTTAATAAACATAATTTATGTACGATCGATTGATAATAATCATTTTTAGACCTCATTTTCAGAGATAACCTAGTTATGATATTTAATGTTTATGATTTGCAAGAAGTAACATTGGGGATTGCAGTACATGTTGTGCTGTGATCGCAATATATATACAGTGAAATTTCCCTTCCCGGACACCTCTAATAAGCGGACACCTCTCTTACACGGACATTTTGTTGGGAACCAACTTGCTTGCATTAACTTTACTAATAAAATTTTCTCTATTAAACGGACACTATCTTAAACAGACACGGACACCATTTTTCGACAATTTTTAGACTGTGAATCTCTCTTGTACGGACACTTCAAAATGCAGGCCCAGCTAATGTCGTGAGGCGTCAAAACAATCCATAAATCCAACATTTAATGATCATGTTGTTAAAATATAGAATTCTTTTGCAATACGGGCGGTATTAAGTCAACTCAAATCAGCGTTACGACTGCAGGAAATTCGACACTTTCATATTATTACAAAACAATCCATGTCGCTTGATTTTAGAGGCCTGCAATTCAAAACTACTTTGCCTTTTGCGTGGGCAAGCTATTATGACAAAAATAAAAATAGCAAGAATTTTTCCTGCTTGCTTTTATTGAATGAAAGAATAAGAAAACTAGGCTCAGGGCCCCCGCGACCGCGGAGTCTGTGGGTATCAAGTTACGCCAGTGTAATCAATTTGAACCAGAGGACGATTTACCTGTATCAGTAATGGCTGAACTGTATAGGAGTATCCCAGAAATCGAAGACGTCGACCTTGACGAATTTATAAACATTGACAAGAAAATAAGCGAGGAAGATGATGTAACCTAAATTTCAGGTGAATCAGCTGCCGTTGATGTGCAGTTGGCAGAATTAGAAAACGATGGCGATTTCGAAATTTGTGAGAATGTAATCCAAGACCCACACGGAAGCATTAACAGTAAAAATTTTTAAATGCTTTGCTAAAGAAAGTAATGACTTTAAAGTATTCAAACTGTCAAAATATTTAGAAATACATGCGGAAAGTATAATAAGCAGTCGGAAAAACCCTTACGTCAAATGAGTATTTTAGAATTTGTAACAACTATTACATAACTTTGTTTCAATTATTTTATATTCTTGTCTGTATTGTTAGCGCGTATACCTTTGCATAATACAACTTTTTTAAACATAAAAATGGATTTTTCTCTTAAGCGGCCGCCTCTAATAACCGGACAAAAACGTTGGCATCGTGCGTGTCCACTTATGGGAGATTTCACTGTATATAATGCTCGAAGTACTTGGTCTACTTATTTCTAAATATCTGATGCATTCGCACAATTCGTTTCGCAGTCATTGCCGGTCATCACATTCCCCGGAAACGCAGCTCTTTCAAACGGCTGATTGGGCAACCAATTATTATGCAGCTATAATATTAATATTTTATATACAGTGTGATTGATAAATGCTAGTCACACTACAATGTTACTAAAGTGTAATAACCAAACTCTAACAATTAGCTACATTTGCTACAGAAAGAAATGAATTATGACGAATTATGAGCGTGGCCATACATTGCGCTTGTATTGTCGTACAAATACATTTTATACACAAACATCAAACTGTGAGTATGACATTATCATTATCACGGAAACCTCCTTGAATATATGCTTTTATGATTCTGAAATTGCAGATAAAAACCTTTATAATTTATACCGCTCAGATAGAAATTCTAACTTAAGCCACAAATATAGGGGTGGTATACAAGCTAATGGGGACTATGAGGCGCTGTTTGTTGAGTTTAAATATAAAAGCAAAACTATGTAGTTGTTGCTGTTTATATTCCTCCCCAGTCGAAAATCAGGACATATGAGCATTTTTTCGAATTTTTAGTGATCACTATATAACTGGTGAAGTAATTATTTGCGGTGATTTCAATATTCCCGAAACTACAGGCCCAAAAGTAGATGCTATTAAGGGTTTTATAAGTGAACATGAGTTAACTTCCATTAACAATATACAAAATGTGTTCAATAAAATGTCATAGTCCAAGAGCCAGCAACGGGTTTGCTTACAGTATTTTTAACAAGCGTGTAACTGTTATGGAAGGTCCCTTTGAAAATACTGAGAAGGAAAACCGAAGTCTGGCAAGCCTGTGGTGGTGGTTTTGGCCCCCTTGCGTCCTTGAATGATGGAAAAAAATAATAAGAAAAAAGTATAATAGCAAGTGTGGCTCTTTGCTATGTTAAAGGTAATCATATCTTATGTAAGTAAAAAGATTGACAGACGCTTTCGCGGGTGGTAAGTTTACCCCAGATTTACATAAAGTTGCATAATAAACTTAACCATTTACTGTAAAATATCGAGAGATCCACAAAACTGATCCTCAGCGGGCTGTGGAAATTCAAACGTGTGAATAATAAGTTGGTGGCACTGTCTTCTTCTTCTTGCGGTGCCTATCCGTTCGGATGTTGGCGATCATCATGGCAACGCACACCTTATCAGCTACAGCTCGGAAAAGTCCCACCGTTGTTGTGTTGTACCATACACGTAAATTTTTCAGCCACGATATCCTTCTTCTTCCCGGGCCTCTCCTGCCTTCCACCTTCCCTTGCAAAATTACTTGTAATAACTCGTATCGTTGGTTGTTTCTCATAATATGTCCTAGATATTGTAGTTTTCGTGACTTTATTGAGAGAATCAGTTCTTTTTTTTTCCCATTCTCTCTAGGACAGCTTGATTGGTGATATGTCGATCCATGAAATTCTCAGAATTCGTCGATACAACCACATTTCGAACGCTTCAAGTTTCTTGCAAGAGGCTTCTGTCAGGGTCCATGCTTCGACTCCATATAGCAGCACCGAGAAGACGTTCAATAATCTGATTTTCAGCGGTAAGGATAAATCATGACTTCGAAATACTTGCGACATTTTCAGGAATGCAGCTCTAGCTTTCTGTATTCGACACTTAATCTCACATGAGTGATCCCAGGCTTCGTTAATTGTTGTTCCCAGATATATATATGTCTGTACTCTTTCTATGTGTTGGTTATTTATAAGAAGTTGTCCAGCAATGTTCGTGTTCTTTGATACTACCATATATTTTGTTTTCTTAAAATTCATTAAGAGCCAATATCTTTGGCTTACCTCCACTACCCTTGTCATTATTTCTTGCAGGCTTTCGAGGTTGTCTGCAATTACCACCGTATCATCTGCATATCTTATATTATTAATATACTCGCCATTAATTTTGATACCGCCATTAATTTCTTCCAGAGCTTCTTGGAAAATTCTCTCGGAGTATACATTGAATAACAAGGGTGACAGTACGCACCCCTGTCTGACTCCTTTTTTAATGCGAATCTCCTCAGAGTCCACTCCCTGAATACGTATGGTTGATGTTTGGTTCCAATATAGATTACTGATTATCTTAATATCTTGCTCATTCAGTCCAATCTCCTTAAGTATTTCAATAAGTTTATTATGCTGTACATTATCAAATGCCTTTTGATAATCTATGAAGCACAGAAAAACATCACAATTAACATCTCTGCAGCGTTGGATAAGAACCTGAATACTAAAGAGAGCGTCGCGTGTGCCTAACGCATTTTGGAATCCAAACTGTGTGCGGCTGATGTGCTCTTCGCATTGTCTAGTAATTCGTTGATGTATTATTTTTAAGAAAAGTTTTAGGAGGTGACTCATGAGGCTAATGGCACGGTAATCATAACAATATTTAGTTTTTTGTTTCTTAGGTAGTGGTATGAATGTTGACCTTAACCATATTTTTGGTATCGTTCCTGTAGAATATATGTTGTTAAATAATATTGTTATTTGCCTAATGGCATCTGTGTCCATTAATTTAATTAGATCGGCATGTATACGATCAGGGCCAGCCGATTCTCCATCTTTTAATAGTGTTATTGCACTTCTCACTTCGTCTATTGTAATTGGTAGACTGTCTAAGCAGTCCATTACTGGTGGCTGTTCTGTTCTGTTGTCCTCAAAAAGGTCTTTTATATATTGTTCCCAGATATTCATCCTTTCTTTGTCATCCTTTATGATTTTTCCATCTTTATTATATACTATCCCAGCTGTGTTGGGTTTATATATACCCGCTACTTGTCTAACTTTTTTGTGCATGTTAAATAAATCAAATTTTTGTTCTAGTGCTTCAATTTCTTCACACTGTTCTCTATACCACCCTTCCTTTGCTATTCTTATTTCGTGTTTTATCTGCCTTTGAATAACTTTGTATATATCTTCGTTATTTTTAGTTTTTCTTCTTTCCTCCATAAGTTGTAATATGTTGTCCGTCATCCATCCCTTTCTTTTCTTGTTTTTATTAGTTAGTTCTTCGTCACTGATGTCATTAAAAATTTTTGTTATCTTTTGTATTGTTCCCATTGTGTTACTTGTTGTTTCTATTGATTTACATTTTGCCGCCAGTAGTTTCGTCACTGTTTCTTTTGTTTCCTCTTCTTTTAACTTCTTCATGTCCCATCGCTTCTTTGACGTTTTCTTCGTGACTCTTTTGAGCTTCATTCTAAATCTTCCAACTAGTGGACAGTGGTCCGACGAAATATCAGCGCCCGGGTACGTCTTAACTGACAAGCAACTATTGCGGAATCGTTTGTTGACAAGAATATAGTCGATCTGATTTCTCACTATATTTCCTTCACGATCTTGTGGTGAAATCCACGTATATAGTCGGCCCGCGGGGAGTTTGTAAAATGTGTTTAATATTACTAGTTCTTCTTCTTCAGCAAATTCTTTAAATCTATCACCTCGCTCGTTTCTTGTACCTAGACCGTGTTCTCCTACAATTTCGCCATACTTTCCTTTTTCTATCTTGGCGTTCAAATCCCCCATAACTATTGTCATATCTTGTTTTTGAAATTGTATTAAAATATCTGTCACTGTCTTATAAAACTGTTCTACTTCGTCTTCCGGTCGTTCAGCAGTAGGGGCATACACTTGAAGGATATTTATTCTAATTGGCGTACTTTTTAGTTGTATGATTAGTATCCGCTCTGAGATGGGTATAAAGTTTGTGACATATTTTTGTAGTTCTCGGGATAGCACCATTCCCACTCCACGAATGTGTTGATTCTCCTCCTTGCCCGAGTAATAAATCTTATGTTCTCCAATCATGCATTGCCCTGCACCAGGCCATCTCATTTCGTTAATGCCCATTACGTCAATTCCTAGTCTGGCCATCTCCTGAATAGCATTGTTGATTTTTCCTGCTTGGTACATTGGTTTTACATTCCATGTACATATTTTTATGACTTCCGCATATTTTAAAAGCTGTTTTGCAGGGATTTCGCTGGTTGACGGCCTGAGAAGCCCTGCAGTGTATTGGATATCTTCTCCTGCCGGATCTTGCACTCCGATTTCCATGATCAGTATTTGTTTCACAATTGTCATCCGTTGCCATTTTGATTGTTCTTGGGAAATGTAATGAGGTGGTTTTCCCTTGCCTTCCTCATCGCAGTAACAGAGCCGATCTTACCTTGCTCGGCAGGTGCCTCTGACTGCCTAATATCAAGCTGTACCAAAGTCTTTCTTCTCCACCTTGACCCAGTTCTGTCATTGCTGCTGCCCAATGCCAGCTAGTTTTGGTCCGCCCCGCATATTTTATTTCTCCGGTACCCACCATATCTGGTGAGCGTTCCCCTATCCGCCACCTGGGGAGGCGCCCGATGGGGGACTAGCAACCCCGCACGGGGGTGACATTGTAAGTTTGTCAAATTCGATGTTACCAGGTTAGGTTTTCCGTCAGTTTTGACACAGACTGACGCAAAATCTAACCTGCCAACCTTGAATTTGGCATAGACCTACAGTGTTACCAAAATATTATTTCTAGGTTTTCTGTCAGTTTTGACACATTATTTTTTTCCGCCCTTCAAGGACGCAAGGGGGCTAAAACCACCACCGCAGGCTTGCCAGACTATGGGTTCCTTTCTCAGTATATTCAAAGGGACCTTCCATAACAGTTCTGGATTCTGGATTAAAAATGGAGGGTGAGTTACCTCACATGCACTTAGGCCGCATTAAGTGGGCCCATTGTGCTACCTCCCAGCAGCTCTCCAAGTTGGGTATCACTCAAGCCATCAAATCCTTTGAATGTACTTAAGGACAACCGCAACTGGAGTGCTGCTAATTCTGACCATATCGGGCCAGAAGTCCCCCAACATGGATCCTCTGACTCTTGCGAGAGCTGGACAGTGGCACAGAACGTGTTCTGCTGTCTCGTCATCCTCGTTGCATCCGCGACAGTTTGGGCTGTCCACTAGTCCCATCCTGTGCATATGTTGGTTTAGAATGCAGTGTCCAGATAGGATACCCACGACTAGTCGAAGGTGTCTTCGGGACAGTTGCAAGCAATATTTGGCTGTCTTTGGCGAGGGCGCTGTAATAGCAGCTCTTGCTTGCCGGCAGCTTTGCATGTTAACCCATCTTCGTATGAAGCTGTTTAAGGTTTCTTGATATAGCATAGAGCTTAATATTGTCAGGGATATAGGGATTACGGGTTCTGGCCCCCAGAGAGGTTGTCCGGAAGCCAGTCTCGCAGTCTGATCAGCCTCCTCATTGCCGTAGTTACCGTCATGTCCTTTCAGCCATACAAGGGAAACGGCATTATTTTTTGAGATATCCTCGAGAGCTTCACGGCACTGCAGTACCACACCTGAGGTAATTTTGCAACTGCCCAGGGCTAGTAAAGCGGCTCTACTGTCACTGAAGATACCAATACATTGATTTTCGATTTCCCTTTCAAGAATTGCTTTTGCACCATGCATTATTCCAATTACTTCCGCTTGGAAGACAGTGGCCATTTTGCCTAGTGGTATGCTTTGGCGGAGGTTCAGATCGTCACAGAAAACTCCGGCACCCGTTCCATGCTTTGTTTTAGATCCATCAGTAAAGATGAATATATCTATATGCTGGGTAAACCCGGCATTTTCATAGACGTTAAATTGTCTGTTGAAAGCATATTGTAGAGGGAGGTAGTCTACTATAGCGTCCAGCAGAGGGATCTTGTCGACGGCCTCATTCAGGATGCGAGTATGTCTGCCTCCCCTGCCTGCTGTGTGCCACAGCCCTTTGTAGCGCAGCCTCAAGGCGGTCCTTACGGATACTTCCTCCACAAAAAGATCAAGTGGTGGAAGGCATAAGACCACCTCTAAAGCGGCCGTAGGGGTTGAGCGTATAGCACCTGTAGAACTAAGACAAGCAAGGCGTTGCACATGTCCTAGTTTACTTGCTGCCGTAGCCTGTCTGACCCTGGGCCACCAGACAAGTGCTCCATAACATAGCATGGGCCTTATCACGGCAGTATACAGCCACAAGGTAATTCGGGGGGAGAGTCCCCAGGATTTACCCAAAGCGCGGTGACACTGCCAGAATGCCATGCATGCTTTTTCAGTTTTAACTTTTAAATGTTTCTCCCAATTCAGCTGTCTGTCAAAGATAACGCCCAAGTATTTGACATTGTCTGAAATGCTGAGAGAAGTGTTGAATAGGAGAGGTCTACGTAAAGGTCCCACCTTCCTTTTATTTGTGAAAAGTACCATTTCTGTCTTTGAAGGATTGACAGAGAGTGACTGTTCATTACACCATGTTTCTGTTATTCGAAGAGCTGTCTGCATCAAGTTACAGAGCGTGCCCTCGAACTTGCCAGTAATGAGGATGACGATGTCATCCGCATATCTAGTAGTATAGAATCCAGCATCATTGAGTGTGCTTAGAAGGCTGTCTACCACTGTATTCCACAGTAGTGGGGACAGAACCCCCCCTTGCGGACAGCCCTTGGTCACAACACCTCTAATGGAGTTGTCTCCTATATTAAATTGTACTGCTCTCATCGTAAGCATGTGTTTTATCCACTCACAGAGAGTGGGTGCCACACCATGCCTGCGTAAGGCAGAGTTAATGCTCTCAAAGGAAGCCTTGTCAAAGGCTCCTTCAATATCAATGAAAACTCCCAGAGTGGACATTTTATTGTCTCGTGATCTCTCAATACGGTTCACTACAGCATGTAGCGCCGATTCAGTAGATCTCCCTGAGATGTAGGCGTGTTGGTTCGGGTGCAATGGGTGTAAAGCCAGCACCCTTTCCCGTATTTCTCTGTCACAAAGTCTCTCAAGCGTCTTTAGTAAGAAGGATGTAAGACTAATGGGACGATATGATTTGGCCTGGGTATAATCCGTACGCCCTGGTTTAGGTATAAAAACTACCTTCACTTCTCTCCAGCTCTCCGGTATATATCGAAAAGCGACACATGCCCGGTAGATGCGCACCAGGTGAACAAGCATCAGGTCCAGTCCCCATTGTAGCAGGGCTGGAAAGATACCGTCCACTCCTGGCGACTTGAAGGGGAGAAAGGAGTTTATAGCCCAGGTTACCTTGTCACCCCGTACGACCTGGTTTGCCACATTCCAATCCTCCTCTGAGGGAGGTGGGATATTGGGTTTTGGCCATACATTGTCAGGGGTGACAATACAGCCTGGAAAATGTGTTTGAATTAGCACTTCCGCTGTCTCTTCGGGTCCCCTCGCCTGAGACAGCCTGGCTGTTGGTTTGGATCCTTAGAAAGGATCTTCTTCAACCGAGCCGCGTAGGCAGTGGACTCTATGGAACTACAAAACGTTTTCCAAGAGTCCCTCTGTCTCTGGCGGATTTTTTTGTTGTATAATCGTTTTTGGTCTTTATATCCCTCCCAGTCACTAGTAATTCTAGTTCTTTTTGCTTTGTTAAAGAGTTTGCCCAATGTTGATTTCATCCTGTCGAGTTTCGGACACTACCAGGAGGTTGTGCGACTCGCCTTGGATGTCTTCAAGGGGCATGACGATTCGTAAGATTGTAGGATCGAGTTCTGCAGGATATTCACACTGATTTGCAAGTCCTCTACCTGATCAATCTTTTCTGGGAAAACCGAATTCACCAGGTGAGCTTCCAGATCTGTCCTGTAAGATAGTCTGTCAGTCCGCCTAGGGTTTCGATATTGTTTTGGTTGAGCTATAGTTCCAGATAATTTGAAACAAAGCCATCTGTGGTCTGACATAGACACAACAGGTGATACCTGCCAGCCCACAATATTATTGGAAATATCTGAAGAGGCCAGAGTGACATCAATCACGGTCTGGCTACGCGTTGTGACAAAAGTTGGTTCACATCCACGGTTCAGTATTTCTAAGTTTGTACTTATTAGGTACTCAAGTAAGAACCTACCTCGGGTGTTAATGCCACTGCTACTCCACAAAACGTGGTGAGCATTTGCATCACAGCCAATAATTAGGTTTTTGTTGTTCCTCTCACAGTAGTTCACCAATTCGATCAACTCCGCGCTAGGTGGAGGGTCAACTGAGTCACTGAGGAGATATACCGATGCGAAAATGACATCTTCCTTCCCTTCGTTTATACTACAGCTCATGTGTATCGCCGTAATATCACGCGTACAGAGGTGTGGCAAAGCAAAGGCTTGTAAATGCTTGGGACAGTAGATGCACGTCCTTGGTTTCTCATGGGTGCTATCTGTAAAAACAGTGCCATTACGATTAATTAATCCACAGATCTTAGATTTTACAATCGAAGGCTCTTGTATTAATGCAACAGTGTCCTGCTGGCTGTCGAGCTGTCTGCGTAGAGTAACAGCAGCCTCTCGACAGTGTTGCAGGTTAATTTGTATTATGTTTAGTCCAGGTTGGGAGGACATGAGGTCGACAATAAATTATTCGACCTCGGTGTCCGACCCGGACCCTAAAAGCATACTCATCAGCTCCCTCTCCTCCTCAAGAGTATCCATGGGGGTGGGGAGTTGTGAGGCTTCTACTTCGGATGGCTGCTGTGGTAGCAGCGGCTCTCCTACTGGCGATGGAGGGGTATCCGAGGACGCACCCTGCTCTGCAACAGAAAGGGGTTTAGGGGTATCCGTAGACGCACCCTGCCTTGAGGGGTTGGAGTCTGGAACTGCATCTCCAGGCCTCTGAATTTTTACTTTTAGAGTTGTAAACTGATAGTGCAGTTTACTACCTCTACTTTTAACTGCCGTTTCAGCCTCCTGGTTTAGCCCAAAAACTAAGAGTCTGCCAACGGGCTCCTCCTTTTCGGCTGTGTGGAAGAGGGGCCAGTCCCGAACACCTATCTCGGGGTTCTGCACTGCCAGTCGGCGAATAACAGTCTCCGTAGGTTCAGGTTTCCCTGGAATCCACAGAACTGCCTTCGCCAGCCTGGGCAGCCGATCCACCTGGACGACATTGAGACGGGCGCTCTCCCATAAAGTGGGCAGGTTTGACACTGCCTCTGTTAGCCAGTTCAGGGTCTGGTCATCCTCGCAGGTGATTCTAAGAATCTCCCCGGAGTACTGCCAGCCCTGAAAGTGGGTGGAATTTGGCCTTCGGCTAGGGCGAACATGTGATTGTCCAGAGCCACTAGCAATTGACCTTTTATTAGGTCCGCTTGGACCTGGGTGATCTTACCGAGGGGGGTCCTTAGATCCACGATGGCCACGCGGAGGTGCCTCGTAAGAGCCTCTTTTTAACCACCTACCCTTTCAGTTACTTTTTGGTCTGGCTTGACCTTTTTCGGATTAGAGGTGGAGGGTGTGCTTCCATCCGATCTAATTCTTTTGCTTGTGGAAGGTGTAGGCCTACCGGAACCAACCGCCTTGGGGCTAGCTCTGGGAGCCAGTCCCTTGGTAGTGGTCGAGGATGACCCACGTCCCTTTCCACTTCTGTCTTTCATTTGGCCTGAACCTGCCACCTTAGGGTTAGCTTCGGGAGCCAGCCCTTGGGTGGAGGTAGAGGCCGTAGCGCCGGAGTTCTCTGCAGTTAAGCGAGCCTTCCTCCTGCGCTTCTGTTCGGCACCAGAAATCCTCTTCCTCTTTGGAAGAGTCTGTTATTCCTTCTCTGTTTTTTGCAGCTACTGTTGTGCTTCTGCTTGAGGAGTATCCGAAGACGCGCCCTGTATGGTTTCTTTACGCTCGTCATCCATGCTGAAAGAAAAGAATTCATCTCCCTAGCTCCCCACCCACCACGGAGCCCAACAAGGGGACGCCGAACTTTGACGCCAGGGATACTAAGGAGATATAGCTCCCAGAGATGAGTTGCACACGAGCAGGCACTTTTAGGCGAGCCCCAGGGTATCAGAAACCGGAACCCCTAGGGACCTTAAGGACCCACTGCGTGCACCTTCACCCCCAAAGAGCTCACCCTTCCGGCGGTCTGACCCGACGGAACAACCGATTGATCGAGTTGGGTTAGTCTCGACCTCCCGTCTAGGTGAAATCAGGGCCAAAGAGATGTGTTACTGCGCTCCAGGAAACCAAACCGTCCCAGAGGCAGCTCAATCCCCAGAATCCCTTCATCCAACCGACACGGGTTGCCTCGCACGGCACAAACACGAGGGTAACCTAAGACCCTGTGAAATCCATTGAGCGGTCACAACTCAATGAAGAGGGGGGATGGTCCGCGGTGGCAGCTTTCGTTCCATCACACAGGAGTTTAGGCCCGGGATATCGCTACTAGCTAACCACTAACCTTGGTCCGGAGGACCTCGGCCGTTCTCCTATCCGCCACCTGGAGACGCGCTCGGTAGGTGTCCCAACCCCCAAGTCCATAACAGTTACAGACTTGTTAAAAATACTGTAAGAAATCCGTTGCTGGCTCTTGGACTATTAGATTTAATTTTATGCAGTAACCCCACAATCATTGATAATGTTAGCAAAGAGGATTGCCCTCTAATTAAGAAAGATATATATCACCCTGCGTTAACATTTAAAATAAATATAGGTAAAAGCAACAGCAGCTCTCAAAACAATCCAAATATAGTTAATGAATACAACTTTAAAAAATGTGATTTTTTGCAACAATATGAACTTGATAATATTAATTGGGAGTCAGTATGTAGTTCACGTGATGTTAATCAATGTTTAGATATTTTCTATAACGTATTTGATAACGTTGTGCCTAAGCATTCAAATAGCCGTTTTAAATATCCAAAATGGTTCAATAAAGAAATCCTAAAGAGTTTAAAGCTAAAAAATTTCTACAGAAAACACAAAATGACGCAGCAGTACAAATAAGAAAGGAAAAACTTGAAAAAATTAACAAAAACAGCTTATAAAAATTATATTCTGGAAGTGGAGAATGCTGTGGGTGATAACATTAAAAACTTTTGGACGTTTGTAAGTACTAGGAGGGGAATGACCTCAGGGGTGTCACAATATACCTTGAATAACGTAAATGTTGCACATAATGAAGTTTCTGAAGCTTTTGCAAAGCATTTCTTATCGGTATATTTAGATCAACCGGCACGCTATCAAACGCCTGCGGTAAATGGCACAATCGACTCCTGCTACTTGCATGTAATTGGTAGTATCAGTCAAACAGATTTCAATGAAGCAATACAAAGACTACGACCTAAGACATCAGCTGGACCAGCCAAAATTCCTCATTACATAATCAAAGCCTGTGCCTTTATATTTGAGAAACCTCTGTTGTATATTTTTAATATTATAATTAAAACCAACATCTTTCCCGATAAATGGAAAACAGTGAGATTATGTCCTGTACCGAAAACCAATAATAAATCAAAAATTGAAAACTATCGACCTATTGCAATTTTATCATCACCGGCTAAAATATTTGAGCATATTATCTACAAAAAAATGTTTCGTCATGTACAAAATTATATAACTTCTGTACAACATGGTTTTCTACCAAAAAGGTCAACCTGTTCAAATTTAACCGTATTTACAAATGACATCTACAATGCTTTTGAAAACCGTTCCCAGATCGACGTTATATATACTGATTTCATTAAAGCGTTCGATAAAGTGGACCATGATATTTTACTTAGCAAGTTGTTGTCTTTTGGAATTCAAGGGGCAACTCATAATTTACTTTCAAGTTACTTACAAAATAGAACTTTCTTTGTAAGCCACAATAACATTACCTCAGCCACTTATACTGCTTGTTCTGGGATGCCGCAGGGATCGAATCTAGGCCCGCTCTTGTTCCTTCTATTTATAAACGATTTACCCTCAGTAATAAAACAATCAAAATGCCTTCTTTTTGCGGACGATATGAAAATTTATTCTTGTATAAAATCATTACAAAACGCACGCGAACTGCAACATGACTTAGATAACGCATATAAATGGAGTGTAGCAAACAAATTATATTTCAACATCAACAAATGTTATGCAATAACTTTTACCACAAAACTTCAACCATTTAATTTAAATTACACATTAAATTTATTGCAACTAACTCGTAAAAGCAATGTTAATTATCTGGGAGTTATTTTAACTACAAATTTAAATTTCGAATAACACATTTTAAAAATTGTTTCCGAAGCGAGACGGTGTATGGGTTTTATTATCAGAAATACATGTGGATTCAGAAGCATTGACACTCTAAAACTTTTATATCAAACACTAGTGCGTTCAAAATTAGAATACTGTGGTGTAGTGTGGAACCCAAGTTCTCTAGAACAGAGCAAAAAAATAGAAAAATTCCAAAATCGGTTCTTAAGATTTTTATATTATAAAAAGTTTAGCTCTTACCCACACTATTCGAATACACGAACAAATGATCTACTGCGTATGTTCAAAATAATTTCTTTAAATGATAGACGCCAGTTTTATATAACAATGATGTGTTATAAAATATGCAACAATCATATAGATTGTAGTGAACTCTTGAATTTATGCTCATTAAGGGTGTCTGGTAGATTCACAAGAAGCTAAACTCTATTTGAGTTTATTTCTTACAACAGTGTCGCCACTCATCCCGATTATATCAATGCACAAACTTATGAATTACTATATTGCAGTTTTGAATATAGATATTTTTTGCACCAGTTACAAAATGTTTAGAAGTTTAATTCTGCAATATTTGAATAATTACAGGTAAACTTTTATGTACTCATATCCCTGGAATTCTGATGGTACTTTACTGATATTGTGTGGATTCCACCCAAATATGTTAATGTATATATCTTGTTTATATGTAAGGTCCTCATGTAATAATGCAATAACGCCTGTTTGAGGTTAAATAAATAAAGAAATAAATAAATAATTTAATTTAATAGATTACTACGTCAGTCATCAACTTTTTTGATACAAAAGTGCAACATATGTTTGTGTGTGCAAGCCACCATCAAATCCCTATTGCGGCGCGGTCATTGCTGACCCCGTTGATACGTGAGTAACCTTGATAAACTAACATTCTCGAACTTTTACCCATCGAAATCAACACAAACGTTTTAAACGATGTCAATAAATAATGGAAGTGAATCAAGCAACTGTCTACTAAAATCACCGACCATCAGTTTTAATAGTGTAAACCGTGTACCTCCTTCAACAGAAATGGAATATCTACCAAGAATCATCAAGCGATAGTACAAACCCCCATAAACGACCTCTTAACTTCACCCGATGTTCAAAATATAAATAAACGATACTTCTTCAACGCAGGTACACTTTTAACGCAAAATAAGCACTACAGTATACCATCAACGGAAGCCAACTTCTCTTAATCTATGACACCAAATAAGAGTAGTGGAACTACCCCTAGCTCTACAAAGATACCTCCAATATTTCTCCCCAATGGCACTCACTACTAAAACATTATATAAGCCATGAAAAATCATTAAAAATTAATGCTCTACTGCTTATAGAGGCACTCAATTAAGAATTAACCTCACCAATAATGAGGACTACAGCAAATTAAGGAATTACTACGACGAACGAAAAGTTACTGCTACACCTATTGAAATCCCGAATATTCTAACTAACCCTATATCAATAACCGAAGAAGAAATTCGTACAAAGCTAACTAATCTGGGAACTCCCATAATTAAAGCTAACAGATTATTAACTAATTTAAAAAATACCTATACCTCTAGTTACTGTAGAATTAAACAACACAGACAAATCTAAGGACATATTTACGATAAACAGACTACTTTACTGCGTAATATCTGTTGAACCTGCCGCTCTAGTATAGAGATCCTCCCCCAATGCACCAGGTGCCAACTAATTAGACATACGAAACATTATCGCCATGTAACTATTCGATTTGTCAAATGCACTGGGCAACATCATTATACTGATTGCAAGAAACCTGCTGATGAGAAACCTTCGTGCGCATTGCGGCGAAGAACGTACAGCTAACTGTAGAGGCTGTAGCTACACCCGAAATCTTACTAAAAAATCTTTCCACCTACTATAAGACCTACCAATCTTAATGCATCACTAATGGGAAATATCCCTTCCAACCTTACCTATTCACAAATAACTCGAAACAACCTACCCAACACCTCCAATCTTATCAAATCCAATGAAAATAAAGAATCATCTGATACATTTTCGTCAAATAGTTTCAAAAACCTACTTGAATGAATCTCTCCTTACAACGATCATATCAAAAATTTCATTCTTGCCCTAATTTCGATCCTGTTTCAACATGGCGGCAAATAACCAATATACATAAGTTAACTCTGATGCACTGGGAATGCAAATGGACTCAAAACCTCGAATATCAAATCTTCCGGAAAGACAAAGAAACGGAAACAGGTTGGGGAGGTTCAGCCAGCATCACTAAACGTAACCTTGCAGTAACTGCTGTAGAATTAGTCGACATACACCAACTGGAAGCTGCTGCAATTAAACTCACCCCAGTGAGTAACTCAACAATTAAAATGGTTTCTGCATACAAAACACCTCTACAACTGAATTCTGATTAATGAACTCAGGGGTATATTTGAATATACACATCCCACGCTCTTGGTGAGGCACCTCAATAGTAAAAACACCAACTGGGGTTGCCGATGAAATAATTCTAATGGGGTTAAGCTTAATACTTTTGCTTCAAAATCAGCACTACAAATTTCTGCTTCAGATGAGTTCATATGCGATCTATACTTATTTAGAGTCGAAAAGTCCATATAAACATATGTCCTACATGTTACCGTTAACGAATTATTGTTTATTTCTTAATTTATGTGATGTTACGGTATAAAACCGTTTTTACGAAACCTCGGGGTACGAGAGTGCCACAAGGCTTATCACGTCCGGGAAACCACGTGCTCTGAAATTCTCAAGGACAGACTAATGGCCACGGTGGTTGTACGAACGGGGCGCCGTAGGAACAAGCGTGACGACATAAACAGGGTGTTGAAAAATAATAGGGTGCCACGGGTTTCGGGATTAAGCCCACGTCTGACAGAAACCCGAAAGCCAAACGGGGTTGGAGTACGTGTGTAGCTTTGGGGCTTCCTGGAGACGGCTGCTGGAGCGTTCGAACCTACCTTGACGCTCACAACATTCGTCCAGGATCCGATTTACACCAATCATACACAAGCCGCCCATCGAGCGACGACACTACAATTGCTTAAACAGAAACACAGCATTTAACATAAAGAAAATACAGCGGGAACGTTTAACAAATGGGTCTATGGTTCTTTAGGCACTTAATGCAAAAAATTATTGCTAAGCAAGTTGCAGAAAAGGGGGTGCGTCTTATATATTACACAAAATAAGCACCTGCAAATGGCACTGTATTACATTTGCTACACACGGGAATTTTATTCGCACGTAAAAACAAATATTATAAATACTTTACAGCAGGGTGGTACAGGAATCGTCTAGTCGTGTAGCAAACGTTTGCCAAGCTAGGTCCTGAGCAGGATGGGGTGGGTTGTCCGGAAGCGCCACTGGTTTGAGACGGTCCAAACCAGAAAACCTACAGATGGCCGTGTAAATTCCTAAACCACTAGCTGTTTCACAAAAAAAAAATAATAAAAAGTCAGCAAAACACCAAGACTCGAAATAACCTAGTTATTTATTTCAGTTTGTACACCTTCGAAATTCTGTGTCAT